>BMAO01006126.1:0-14186 GCA_019973975.1 Trichonephila clavata | reverse complement strand
CAAAGATATGAAGTACACACACGCACAGTCTACTCATACTCTAAAGATTGTCATTCTTCATGAATTTTTCAGAGAAAAAAATCTTAAAAAAAGATGAGATAAATACATAGATCCAACAATCCAAAAATTATTAGAAAGCAGAGAAATTTACAAATTCTAGAGCCAACCTCAAAAACACATGCAGAGAATCAGAATACAATATCTTTACATATTTTGGAAATGAAGCTAAGAAAACTTATTGTTTTTTAACTATGTCTAATGGTTATAAATGAGCTATAAAGATAATTTTTAAGAAACCAGAATAGTTCTATAATATTTAAATATTATATAACATGGGAAAATGCTGGTAAATTTGCAATGAAGCTAAATCAATTTTCTCTCATTATAAAGGACAGAAGAAATGCAGATTTCTTTTCACAAAAATGTAAAATATAATAGAAAATATTAAAAGGTCTATAACTCTAAGTCAATTACTTTTGCACCATACTTTCCTTTTCTCTATCAAAGTAAAGAAATCATTTTTACCTTCTGTTGATATGTCCAACTTCTTAGAAGAAGTATTTCTGATAATATTCATCTACCTCACTTAAATAATCTTTGGCTCTTTTAAATATAAAGTTCCAATTCTTTACTTAGAAAAGATAAACCTTTCCAGATGAATTTTTACTAGTCCTAAAATCACTACTACATGTTAATCACAAATTTTTTGAAATCTTGACTACTTATCACAAATTTTGCAAGGCTAGATTATTTTTTTTTTTGGTACCAGAAACTCTTTTGAGTCTATTTCACTTAATATCTTTAAATATAGTTATGGTGAAACTTTCAACAGACTACATTTAAAGATTTTCAACATCACATATCTATTTCGTTCTCAAACAGCATTTCCAGGAACATTAACTTAAAACACATATTTATTGAGACTTAATATAAAAATATTAAGCTGCCTCTTAAAAAAAAAATTACTAATATATTTTGATAAAATTTAGAGAAAAAAATGTTAGCTTCCTTGTTTATCAACTAACTTTTTTAAAAACTTTTAAGTATTTATAATTTTAAAAATTCTTCACACAGCTAATATTAAATGTAGCAAAAATAAGTTAATAACCAATGCAACTTTAATTCTATGGTATGTGTGTGTGTATTCAAACTGGATAGTAAAATTTTTTCCCTCCAATATATAAGCTTTACAGATGTACAGAATTTGCTTTTGATATTAATTGAGAACCTGAAAATATTAATTGTACTTCTCTAATGGTAAATCTCATATTTAATATTCATATACATCAAAAGAGAAATTTGAGAAGGAAAAGTTCTCTCTTTACTTCAGTCAAATAGATTTATATATAGAGCAGGTCACAAAAAAATAAAATAATGGAGATATACTCAATGTTCTATACAAAAGGAAAATTTTACTAGTTTAAAGAATAATTAAATAACATTTAAAAAGCATCATGCATCACAAAAAAAAATTTCCCTAACTTTTAAGAAATGTTGCTTATATGTAAAGATATTTGTTAAACTGATCAAGTTCTCATGATCATTTGTCACTTAAGACAGATAACTCTTTTAAAGAATATAATTTTAATAAAATAGAATCAACTGAAGTTTATTCAAGGTGATATAGGGTTTGTTTCAAAATATTAATAAAAATCAATATTAAGCATTGAACTTTTTTAATTCCATTTAAAAATTTATAATTCCTTTATTTTTCCTGAAATTATGGATAACTAAGTTCATAGTAAAGTAAATCTAATACATTAAGAAATGTAAGGTATGTAATTGGAGCATATGTTTGCACAAGGATAATAAGCTTGGTTGAAAATGTAATAATTTATAATTATTTTTTGAAAGAATTTTAAATTTTATCAAAACTGAAATCTAGAAATAAGTTTTTAAATTCTGTTTATCAATAAATATTCATTTTAAACACAAGCTTGATAAACTGTTTTTAAGGGGAAAATTAACAATTGTGGTGAGTTATCAAGTAATTGATATTGCTAATGTATTTTTTATTGCAAAACATTAACAGCAAGATTTCCAAGTTTGATATGTTCTAGATACTTCACTTTAGCCTAACAGTGAAGTATTGTTTCAAAACAATAAAAAAATTCATTTAATTAACCACTAAACCATTAATAACTATTGTTAATGTAACATTCTTCGTTCATCATTCGATTTTGGAAATTTCAACTCTAATGTGAAATATAAAAATCCTAGAATATAAATGGAATGGTATACGTAGATAGCATTTCATGTTAAAACTAGCAAAAAATATTTATACGAGCTGTGAATATTTAGAAATGAAAATAACAAATCCACATATTGTAGTTCATAATCATTAGTAGGAAATCTTTTAAGGGAGAGGGAAAAAAGCCGCTTAAAAATTACTATATTGACTCAAAAAGATTAAATCGTTTCAGATAACTACCTTTATTGATTATAGTATGAATTTTAGTGAGTAGTTTCTCTGCCATTGAACCCCCAGAACGCAATTCCATTCGAATTTTGACTTCTTACATCTCAGATGCTGACTCAGAAACAAACATTCTAAGATCATCTACACTATTGACGTAAACAACAAAAATCATTTAACCTATTTACCCTCTCAACATTTCCAACGTTAGTTCGCTCATCAATGCGTGCACATGGAATATGAACCCATACCGCTACTAATAAATCATATTCACTTTATTAATTTCAATATTGTAAATTATATAAAAAAAATCTTCATGCTTATTTTCCTGTGTAGTCACATCTTTTTCCCCTATCTCAAACACCCAACAAGATTACGAATTCACATTTATTTATTTTCTTATTTTCAGTCAAAGCTACAGTTATTTTGCTTTTAAATGGCACAGGGAACAAAAACTCTGCTACAGTGGCTCACAAAAACAATGGGTCAATACCATTTTTTAAATTTTATTTTAGTTATAAATATCTGATAGAAATTATGTTTAAAATTTTAGGTAATTTTTAGAAAAATGAAATGCACATAGGCAGTTAAAGAGAGCATCACAATAATAATAGTGCCCAAAACATTTTCGGATAAATTCCTTAGTCCATCACATTACCGTGGCCGGTAGCCGAGTGATCTAGGCATCGGATCGTGGCTAACATGTCATGAGTTTTGATCCCAGTACCACTGAAGACCCGCCGTGTAGGGGCGCGATGCGCGTAAAATCTGTCGAGAGCTCAAAAGTCCCCCATTGGTGTGGTGTGGTAGTTAGGAGTGGTGCCTGCTCAGGTGTAGTCCGCGTCACTTGACCATGGTTCAAAATTACGCGGACTGTCCCCAAAAGCCCTCGTGTAGCTGAACAGTGGACGTTAATATTCACTCACATCACTCAATCCCATTACCGTCGACCCTTTCTCAATGGATCGCGGTAGAGTGGTAGTGTTATAGTCACGAGCTCGTGTCCTGTGTAACATAATTTTGCGCTTAGTGCCCCTGAAGACCACCATGTAAAGAAGCTGATGTACGTTAAATTGTGTAGTGACTCAAACGTTCTCCTGTTGGCGTGATGTCGCAGGTTTTTGCGGGATGCTGATTCAGGTACCATCCTCGTCACTTGACTGTGGTCAGCGGTGTAAGGTATACCCCACATTGTGAAGGAAAGGCATAATTCTAGAGAGCCCAAAGCCTGACAGACGCCAAATAGGACTTGGATCCAAAACCTGACTTTGCAGGAGAATCCTAATATTCTCCGTTACTCCATTGACTGTCGGTCAAAATTATGAGATCTATCACCAACAGCCCTAATACTACTTTTATAGTGAAACGTCAATAAAATACTTACTCACTCAAGCTAATTTTTAATTTTACATTCCAATAAGTTCAAACACTAATTTAACTTGCCTTTTTTTCTTACTTCAAAAGAAATATTCTCTTCAGTATTAGGAATTAGCAATAATTTGGCCGGCTGAGTGGTACAGTTGGTTTGTTGCTGGCCTTGTACGCCCAAGATTGTGGGCTCGACCCAGGGCCGGACCGTGACTCTTGGGGGCCCTGGGCTAATGATACCTGGGGGGCCCCTAAATAATTAAAAAATTTGCCATTTTTCTAAAAAAATTTTGTGGGAAAAATTTTAATTATACGAAATTTTCTTTCTCTTAAGGTTCTTTTTTTATTTCAAACAATTTGAATTCGTTATAAACAATAACATAATTTACAAAAAAACAACAACTTTTCTACACTTTTGTGCTACAAATTCTTTTTTGTTCATCCCATTTTAAGTCTTTAGTGAGATCAGTAATAATAGAAAGAAGTGATAAATATGTAAGTCTAGTATATGTCATTGTTGTCCTATATTTCTATATAGGACATTTTAGAGAATGCACGTTCCGCTTCACTAGTAATAGGGAGCGTTATGAAATCTTTAAAACGGTATACAAATTTGGAAAAATGTCAACAAGTTTCTTTTCAAACATTAAAATTTAACATATCACTACAAGTATAGAACAGCTCAGTTTGTTTTGGATAAGTTTTGAGTTGACACCTTCATTTACTAAATGATGGTCTACGTCATCTGAATAGGGAGTACACTCTCCAGGTCGACGTTCTCCTTTCTTTGATCTTGCAAATCCATCAAAAATTTAAATACTTTATTCAGCATATACTTGACTTCTATTTAAGTCAAGGGTTAGCTTATCTAACGAAACTATAAGCGGTCCCTTTTAAATTTTTCTGTCCAATACAGAGCTTTTTTTTTTGTCGATTTATCTGCAAATTTTGAAATAACCCGTCTCTTGTTCAAATCGCTATATTTTGTTCCTACACTATGACTTCCTTTTTTAGCTCAGTCTTGATACTCCTTTAGTTTTTGATTTGATTAATGTACATTGCTTATAAACGCTTTTATTGACATAATTAACTTCTTTCCTTCACAAATGTCCAAACCAAGGGTTTGCAATTTTTTTAAGCTGAATTAAATCTTTCAAAATTTCTTCCTAAAATATAAATAAAATGGCAGTTTCAAATTTTGTTAATTCATTTAAAAATTTACTGCATTTTTTCAAAAATCAATTTTTTTTATTTTCATTTTTACTAAATGTTTTAAGAATATTCATGTTATTACCATAATTATCTTTTATGGCTTCAACAGCATTGTAGTGACAAGACTATCTGGTCTGACAAACATTTTAAGGTAAATTCAGTTTAATTTCACGAGTTAGAAGGTTCCACCTACGGGTCGAAGTAGAAAATAAAACATATATCTTGCACTAAACCAATGAAGTTAACTATTACAGAGTTTCAACCTTACCTGATTCTGCACCAACCAGACTAAGGGAATGTGCAGCACACGATACATAATTAGGGGATTTATTATTTTTTTTAGAAAAGCTTGCACACCATTATATCGACCAGACATATTGGCAGCGTTGTCAAATGACTGTCTCCTACAATTATGCAATAGCAGTCCATTTGTTTCTAAAAATTCTTGTAGATAATTAAATAAGTACATTTCAGTGTGACTACTAATCTTTATTAATGAGACACTTCTTTCATACATTTCCCCCCGAAAACAATATCGTAGTATCGTTGGAAATTGGTCATTGTGGCACAAATTTGGTGTTGAATCCATCACAATTGAATAGTACGTTGTGTAAACGTTGTTTATTTGAGTTGTCTCGATTATTTGCTAATATATCGTTTTTGATAAATACGACATTAACGATTTTGGTCGTAATTCTCACTGTTCAATATGTTCACGAATGAATGGTCGAACTCTCCGCAAGCAGTTCCAGGGCACCTATAAAATTACCAATATGAGGAGAGCAAAAAAACTTACTCGGTACCTCTACATGTTAAACCTCTTCTAGCCAAATACTGACTACCGCAATAACACGTTTGAGTACATTGTGGTAATATTATATTGTGTATCTATTCTTAGTTGCTCCTGTAACTGTTTATCTTACAAGGGGAAGACACGACTAAGGAAATTGATTTGGGGACAAGATTTTGTGTAATAGTAGTACTTCTTTAGGGTGTTCAACCGCAATATAATAGCGCCGAATAGACAGTCAGTTCCGAGAAAATAGCCTTCGAAATTCATGCTTAGCTTTTATACAGTTAAGTTTTTTCAGCTCCGGCGATGCAGTGGCATAGGTGGTAGAGCACCTACATTCCGCGCGGTCTGTCAGGGTTCAGTCGCGCAATCGCCTTGCTTTGGTTTTTTTTAGTTCATTTAATTACTTTAACAATAAAATAAATTTATTTAAAAAAGGTTTATTAAATATTTTATGTAATTATTTTTGTTTTATAAATTAAAACAGTTACTATAATTATAAAATATTTATATTATATTTTATAAATATATTATAATATTAATTTATTATGATAATATTAATTATCATAACATTATTAATAAATAATATTTATTATAAAAATATATTATATTGAACGATATTTAATATAAGTATTTTGTATTTAAAAAGTAAAATAATAACAAATAGTTTTATAATTAGGTAAAAATAGTTTTATACTATGTAAAATTGTTTTATTTATTTTATTACAATTATTTTACAATTATATAAATATTTTATAAGAAAAATTATTTAATTCTAAAAATAGTTAAATGAATTGAAAAAAAAGCAGTCTACCGCACGACTCGAACCCTGACCGAAAGCAGAAAAATGCAGGTACGCTATCGCTTATGCCACTGCATCGCTGGAGCTGATTAAAACTTAATTGTATAAATATGAATTGTATAGTATGAATTTCGATTGCTATTTTCTCCAAATTCAGTGCACATTCGGCGCTATTACATTGAGGGTTGAGCATCCTAAAGCGAAATAAGACGACGAGTCACAATAAGAAATCTGAAGAATAAATATGTATGCAAAATGGATTAACGTTCTCTATGAAGTTTATTAGTTACAAGTATCTAAAGCTCATTACCCCCCCCCCCCATTCATTAAAACTGAAAAATTTTATTATCTAATATATAAATTCTCGTGTCACAGTGTTTGTAGCCAGACTCCTCCGAAACGGCATGACCGATTTTTATGAAATTTTGTGCGTATATTCAGTATGTCTAGAATAGGACGTTAACTGTCTTTCATTTCCATATTGCAATTAGTTGAAAAGATGTTAATTAAAAACCTTTTGGCATCGAAAATCGGTTTCGCGCCAGATGTGTGACTTTTCTCTGTTTCGCCGTCCAAATCACTCTGTCTTGGATTAACTAAAAAAGGGGTCAAATAAAAAATTACCAAATTTGCGAGTAAAAAAAAAAAAAAAAAAAAATGCGAATGAAAAGTTTTTTTCCCCCCTCCATTTTTGTACATATCTTTAATTCAAAAATTCATATATTACATCCGTTTATAAAGCAAAAATATCTAAAATATCTCTTTTGCGAAAAACTTAATCGCTTTTACTCCGTCATATTATTCCAAATAGTTTATTTGCAATACATTTAAATGTATTGTTTTAAATTAATATTTTTTCAAGTAACGAAGTATTGTGTTTGCTCTAAATCACATTAATCGAAATTTTTCAGTCGTTATGTATGGATTTCTTAAAATTATGACGAGTAAACCGTCTGAACTAAAAAACTTCATACTTTGCTGTTTTAAAATCAGTGATTTAATAAATTAAGTACACAAAAACTTTTTTCACATTGCTGAAACAGTGTAAAATTATCATCTGGGATAAATGCATTAGGCACACAAACATTCACTTGAGGAGTTGAACAGGACATTGAAAGACATAAAAAACAACGGCAAACTATTTGACGGCACTCTATTACTCCTTTCAGGTGAAT
Organism: Trichonephila clavata; assembly: GCA_019973975.1. Classification (NCBI taxonomy): domain Eukaryota; kingdom Metazoa; phylum Arthropoda; class Arachnida; order Araneae; family Nephilidae; genus Trichonephila; species Trichonephila clavata. The sequence goes on along the minus strand of BMAO01006126.1, from coordinate 6,420 downwards.
TCAGACAACACTTCCCGTCATTCCCCATTCAACGTACGCTAATGAGATCCACGCTAGCTTGAAATCATCGCCACTGTGGCGTAATTTTGAAAAAGTACAGCGGAAAGTGAATATGCGCGTTCACAAATGCTTCAAGATCCATCCGCTGAAACATTCTCAAATAACTGTTAGGTATCGGCGATGGAAAAGTAGCTGTACATTAAACTACTGGATGCATAAAATTGCCGACGATTTCTGCAGATACATTAACTCGCAAAATGCTCTCATTGACCATATATTTCCAGATATACGCACACAATACTTTAATCATGAGTGGCAGACAGAAACAGCAATTTCGGCAGCAAAAAATGTGGACGTCAACGATTTGAATTTCAAGATACAACAGTTGTTGCCAGGGGACTTGATGTCATACAAATCTATCGATACAGTTTGCGATACCAACGAAGCTGTAAATTATCCAGCAGAGTTTTTGAACTCATTGGATTTGCCAGGCATGCCACCGTACCATTTACAACTGAAGGTTAGATCTCTGGTTATTTTGCTTCGTAATTTGAACCCACCACGGCTGTGCAATGGCACGCGATTAGTCATTAAAAATTGGTGAAAATGTTGTAAAAGCCAGAATTTTGAATTGCAAGTTCCGAGGAGAAGGTATTATTACCACGAATTCCTATTATTCCCCCGGATGTGCCAATTGAATTCAAACGGATTCAACTTCCAATTAGATTGGAATTCGTAATGACAGTCAATAAGTTTCAAGGTCAAACGATGTCTGTTTGTGGTTTAGATTTGGACACACCGTGTTTTTCATACGTGGCATGTTCTCACGTGGGTAAACCATCTAGTTTGTTTGTGTTGGCTAAAGATGGACTCAATAAAAATATCGTACACTCCATTGCACTAAGAGACTGATAATGTTATTTTTTTAATTGTCATAATTTATGATAGAGATGTGATTTGAAAATTATTAGTTAAAATAATAAAAGAACAAAGAATTCAAAAAATGACTGTTTGGTGTTTTATAAGCCGTCATCGTTCACGGCGCTTTATTCCTCTTTCAGTCATATACCACATCTCCACGCACAATTTTTTATTTGACTACCAAAATATTCACAAGAAATAATTTATATGGTAAAACAACGTTTGCCGGGTCAGCTAGTAAATGAATAAAAGAATAATAAAACGTTTAAACTTTATATATTTATACTTTCTACTAGATTGTGAATATTATATTGTTTACAATCTGGGGTTCCACGATAATTTTATACTCGTTAGTTAGCACAATGTATCTTGCAAGCTAAATAGTTTTCTAATGGAAAATGCACCTTCTTACATTTGTGGGAAAACACCTATAATTAAGGAAAACTAACAACGTTTTAACAGAGTTGATGTTTAAAACTAAATTTAAGCAAGGACACAGCTTCTAAATTTTAGGTTTTAAATTCTCTCTCACAAAATACACGGGATTTCTCACACATCTATAAACATTTTCATGCCATTCAGAACATTGTGTTTAAGTGAAATATATTTCTCAACGTAAGTGGCTACAAAAACAAAGTATAAAAGCAAATTAAACTCAGAATAAGTAATGTGAATGCACTTAATCTCAACAGACCTAGACTTCGACAGTTCGTGTGAAAAAAAGGAAGCTCATATATCAGTTATTAAATATAAGGCATGAATAGGTAACAATTGTGAATCATATATTGATATTATTAATAAGTAAATTATATTAACAAAACCAGATTAGAATTTTTTTAATAATAAATGCAAATACTTTTTTTAATTGCTTTTACATGAAGTACCTGTAACATGTTGACCTATTTTAAATATTACTTTGAGACATATTCTTCGACTCATGTGTTTGGAATTGGGTTCCACGAAACACTTTCTAGTTCAAGTTGTTCCACGAAAGCACTTTCAAGTAACAGGGGCTACACGAAAGCACCTTCAAGTTCTAGGGGTTCCGTGAGTTGAAAAAGTTTGAAGACCACTGTCCTAAAGGAGTAATACTAATACACAAAGTCTCGTCACCAAATTAATTTCCTTAGTCATGCCCTCCCCTTGTAAAACAGACTTATTTTCTTTTCGTGTCAACCAAACTACACGTTAATTTTTATGTTCAATAGAATTTTCCTGATTTTCTAAACAACTTTTTAAGTGTTTCCTATCAGAAAAGTCGGTTGTGTATTGAGAATTTGTTTTAGAAAAAAGTTGCAAGTCAAACAAAAAACACTACTAATACTCTAGTTGAATAACATAGCCAAAATCTTAATAGCACTTTGCCATTTTTAAGTTTTTTTAATGAAATGATTATTCAAAATGAGAGATATCTTTTTTCATTTGTATTCTCTTACCGAAACAGAATATATATTGTTTAGATTTTTATATTGAAAATAACTCATTTCATGTGAAAGGATACAATCAATAAAATTATTACTTAGCGATTTAGGCCACGAACCCACTTCAATGTATTTTTTAAACTCAAACCCAACATTTTGTAAACACTTTTCGGTCGAGGCATTACTGATGTCCTCTGTCTGAACAATATATTTTTTAGAAGGCTGCTGGAAACTGAGATCTTGCATATTTTCCTCATTAATATTTGCTTTTTGTGTTTCTCCGTTTTCTTTTGCTAAGTTTCTTTCTAACTTTAGTGGCGTAACGTACATCCCTGAACCCCGCATTGGGGGGGGGGTCAAGATTCTAAGGGCCCCAAAGCCTATGTTATGCGATGGTTTTTCAATCCTTTGTAAGATCTAGTTTGGGGCCCAAAACCTGATTGCACCTATTGCACAAAAATAAATGGCTACAGAAAAAGTGTCGCTACGTTTGTATTAGTGCTCGATACTCGTCAGCATCGTCCTATAATAGAGCCTCTGCTATTAATTATTAATGTCCACGTATTCGGTGGTAAGGTGGAAGAACAAAAGTAAATTATGCTCTTGCTCTCGAAAATAAAATAAATTTGGTATGGTATTTTATTTTTGAAATGTATTTTTAATGGTTTATTATTTTATTATTATTTTGATTGTAAGCAGCTTTTTCTGTTTGTTATCTTCAATGGGGAATGGGGCCCCCTATAACCCGGGGGCCCTGGGCTGCAGCCCATTAAGCCCATACGTAGATCCGGCCCTGAACAAGACAAATAAACCACAATTTTTTTAAAATTCTGGAACAAGAATGAAGGCTGTACAATGCCTCATTCCGGAAATAGAAGCTCTGTTATGAAAAAATTTTGCGTCAACAATATTATTTTGATTTAATCTAAAGATAAAATTTTTAAATCCATATCTCTTAACTATAACTATGGAAAGTATATAACAAAATAATTTCGTTGAAATCAGAATAACCTAGTTTTCTTTTAACCTTAGTACTCCTTTCAATTATAATCGTTACTCATTTATGTTAATTATTTATAACACAATTTTTATATTTTCACATTAACACAAAAGATTTTTCGATTTAATTTATTATTAAATCAGGGCGCCAATTATACAATGTTTCACTACCCCCCCCTCTATTCCTTTCCTTTATTAAGTTATAATGATTTATTAGGTCAAACTATGTTTTATTTACCTAAAGAGAAACACAAGCTTGTGTTTGAAATCCTAAAACTTTATAAAAAAGTACATTTTTATTTATTTCTCACCTTCTATCTTATTTTTGAAACTTTTCTCGGTGTCACTTAAATAGAATGTCCCTTAATAGGAGGTAAATACACGAGGTTCATATTCAAAGAGAGTGGTACATACATAAATTGTGCCTTATTCGGAGATGTACCTTACAGAAAGTACTACTACATTTGTATACAATTTTAAATCTTAAAAAATACAAAATAATTCAAAATAAAAAAACATAATTACCTGTTGCTATTTAAAAAATTAAATCTAGAAGAAAGAGTCGAGCTCATTTCTTTGACTGAGAGTGTTGATGGTACGGATCACAAGAGCTTCTTTAACTTTAAGTAACTACTCAAGAGCAAAATAAAACATTTCTTGTAGCTCGCTATCTTCCCAAAACTTTTATATTACCTCAGACCCTCCCTTGGTTAGCTGACGCCGGATATTTTATGGGTGTCCGGAATGTCCGTTGTGACCACAGTCCGAGATGGGGAGAAAGTTACAGGCAGTGGCGGATTAAGCGGGTGTCGGACCTGGCGGCCGCCAGGGCCCCCAGCGTTGGTAGGGGCCCCAAGCTTGATGACTGCAAAGGCCAGCGACAAACCAACCACGCCACCTTAGAACAAAAAAATGAAAAGAAAAAAAGTTACAATGAAACCCCCGCTAGAAATTTATCGGCATGCAGAGAAATCCTAATGTAGAAAAACTTTTGAAAATTTTTTTAACAATACCGATATCGAATGCATCTGGTGAATGATCCTTTTTGGTTTTAAAACGTGTTAAAAATAATTCAAGAAGTACCATGGGAGAAAAGACAAATTGAACAACATGGCCATATTATATACAAAAAAAATATCTTGGACAAAATAGATATGGTAAAAATAATTGATGAATTTGCCAAAGAGAAATCAAACTGTAGAGCAAAACTGTAAGCTTTTAAGTTAGGTTTTTAATATTTTTTTAATATACAGTTAAGATTTTTCTTTAGCCGATGAGTTTTATTATATCACTACATTTTATTTTGAAAATTTAAACAAAATGACCCATTTCACTATTTTAGTTTTTCGACTCATAAGCCCATGGGCCCCAAACCTTTTACCGCCAGGGGCCTCCAACTACCTTAATCCGCCTCTGGTTACAGGAGATGGTATAAACATATCAGATTTCATGATTTTCCCATTTTATGTGGCCTTGAATCCTTCAAGGCTCAACATAACAGAAAACACATTTAAAGAGTACACAGTAGAAAATAAGAAAACATTAAATGAAATACCCAGAATCACAATACTAAATACAAATATATAACTGGAAATCGCAAAAAATTTAGATCAAATATATATTTAAGAGCAAATTCTGTCAATAAGCCAGGCAATTATTTAAATGTGCATGTAAATACGAGCTTTTTTTCATAAATTTGAAAGGTAAACTATAACTCCTTTTTAGCAGATATAAATTTTTTAATTGTAAATAAAGGCAGAATTTTGAAGAACCATGCCGAACTCTGCTCTAAATGCAATATTTTGTTTTGTGACATTTGTCACCTTTAACGTTAGTAATTAGGGTTTATAATTTCCCGGTGTTTTTCATTCCCGGAAATACATCAAAATTTAAAAACAAGCTATTTTTAAAAAATAAATAATTATTATAATAAAATAAGAAAAATACCGTTTTTTACCCCTTCAATTTCCGATTCAGCTTCAACTTATACATTTTCAGATTTTTAAACTTTTGTATTTGTATTAAAAATGTATGTCATGTAACTATTAATAAAAGTGAAAACGGTTTAAAATGATAAATAGTGTATCAAATATATTTTCTCATCCATGTTCCCTTCAAAATTTGTATAATTTTGTGAGGCAGACAGAAATTTTAAAATCTCTACCTTAATACTCCAAGGAAATCTCCAAATATTTTGATAAATAATTTTCAAATGTATTTAGTAACGAAATCTGCAGAAAGAAGTATTTCGAAGGAATAAATAATTATTCTGAAAAAAGAAATTATTACTAATTCAAATACAAAATAATTTACTTAGTTTATATAATAAATAAATATATGTCCCTCTATCTTTATTCAGCAGATGTTGTTACTATCTTGATTTTTTATTTTCAACTTTATAATATACACAGAGGAAAAATCTTTCCCCAAATCAAAAGTTATAATTTTTATTTAATGAAATTATAATCTTTCTTAGGACTAAAGACAAAAATTGTTAATGACACAAACAAAATGTTACAATTAAAAATTTCGAAAAAAAAATTGCATTTAAAATTAATGTTTCTCTTTATTGATTCACATGTGTTTGAAATTTAATTAGTCGAAGATGAATCAATTATTTCTCTAATGTTGTTACTGAATCCCGAGGTCGGGTGCCCATACAATTGCAAAATCAAATCGTCACATAATACAATTTTTATTTTTTTAAGAGATATAATCGTTACAAATTTTACTAGCAATGGTCGGCTTTTCAATTCAGTCTAAAACAATATAATTGTGTTCCACATTTCCAAGGTGGAAGTAGTAATATTTTAGCAAATAATTTCAACCAAATTGTTTCGTAACAAAAATAATTTTTTTTTCGAATTCGGTCCAAATGCCGCCCCGGACATGTGTCCGGCTCTAGAGCTGCCCCTGCGGAGTATGTTAGTTTAACGGAAGCAGCAAAAGAATTGATTTGGCTAAAGAGTGTAATTAATGATAAAAGTGTGAATTTGGAATTAAGTAAAAATGTAATGTTCTGTGACAATCAAGCTGCTCTAACTTTTTTCCAATTCATCAGTAGAAAATTATAGAACGA
>BMAO01006125.1:0-21504 GCA_019973975.1 Trichonephila clavata | reverse complement strand
TTTAAAACAACTTTGTACATGTATTTTAATCTAAGTGACGCTAAATATCATACAAATTATCCATTTATACGCTTTTGCAAAATAACAGTTCCGAACGCAGTCGGATACCTTTAATATCATTTTGCAATATGTTCCAATTTAAAAATTAGAGAAAGGAAAGAATAACATAATAATTATCTTACTACTTAAGAGTAATTAATTTAAAATATATATTACTTTTAAATAACATATACAAAATTTAATACTTATCTTACTATATGTACGGTTTATAATTAAAATCTTATTGTAGCTTTAGCATGAAAGTGCATTACTATTGCATTGAATACACTATTATGGCATAGGGGGAGGTGCGATAAAAATTATGATTGAAAATTGGGTCGCCAATACTACAAGTTTGAGAAGCACTGCCTTAAGAGCCTAACATTCTTTGAGAACGGAAAGGTTTTTCCACCTGTCCTAAATGCCTTAGTCATGAAGCTTCTGCTGAGCATCTTAGAGATTGCATGGACCTCAATAGAGATAAAATATATTGCAATTTACTAATTGTAATTTATTTTTTGAAAGTCAACGGATTCATTGGTCTCACCTGACTGTGTCAGCTACTGGAGGGATAAGAAAGAAGAAGAAAAAGTAACTTATTTTTACTCAGTTTTTCCATGAGAATTCTGTTTAAGTAAAATCCAGATTAATATGAAAAGAAAACTAATGTTGAGCCGTAATTTACAAAATAAAAGATTGAAAAGGAATAAAATAAAGCGTTTAATAATATACCCACTTTGATACGTGTATGCTCCCAGAAAATTTGAAGATAATTCTAGAAAGAAAAAGCACGCATAGAGTTTATAAATAATTTAATACAAGAAAGGGTAAAATTACTGAGAAATACTAATCCAGTTTAAAGAAGCCTCTAAGAAAATGTTAGAACATATCGACCCATATCATGGTGTACGAATAAACATTTTGATGTAATATATGCAGAAACTTATCTATTTCCAACCCTTCCCCCCTTTTTTGAGATCTTACGCTTATATTAGTTTGCATTGTATTCCACAATATTGGATATTTACTAATGGACACACAAAATCAGTTGCTAGTGTAGCCAGTATTGTTGGTTATAACCGCTGCTCCACGCCTCGGCATAGAATCATAAAGGCTTTGGATGTGTCCTTATGGTGCAGCAGTCCATGTGGCTTGCACATATTGCCAAAGTTGATCTGGTGTGGCAGAGGATGGTGTATCCCGGGCCATTCGTTGTGCAAGCATGGGCCACACGTTTTTGATTGGTGATAGATCGGGAGAACAAGCAGGTCAAAGAAGCAATTAAATCTGACGGGTACTCTTAAACACTGTGTGTCGCGTGTGGTCACGGATTATGTTGTTGAAATATGGCTGATGGCAATCGCTGAATGAATTGGAAGACCAGGGACTTTAATACTTTAGAGATTTTGCGCTGACTGTTCAGTGTACAGGCAATGCTTACTAAAGGGTGTGCTAGTGAAATCCAATACCACAGCAAACCATGATACCGGGTCCAGGACCAGTGAGGTGATGCATAACACAATTGTTCAGCAGCCTTTCACCACGGTGTCTCCAAACTCGAATTCGACCATCGTGATAATGCATACAGAAGTGGGATTAGTCAGTAAAAACACTGTCTTTACGATATTTTAAGTAAGTTACTTTAAAGTTTTTGTTACTTTCCTTTTTAATTCAGAAATTGAAACATATTGCAATAACACACTCAACATGTATACACATGCAACTGTAATAATTGTGTCAGAACGTTTTTTTTCTTTTTGTTCAGTAAATTAATAAAGTTTTATTTTTATCTTCGACTTAAAGATATGATCGGTCCCTCCACGTAGGGTTGTCAAACCTCCCCCCCCTCAGGTGAGAGTTACCCCACAGTTTGAGAATCGCCACTTTAGGTAACATGGGCACAATTGCTAGAAATATGGGCAGGTTGCATTATAAAAAAAATAAGAAAAACTGTCATTTCTGCACATTTATCTTTTCCAAACAGAAATGCATTTTCCACAAATTACATGTTTGGCATATGATAAGAAGTATAATTAAATCTTTGTTATTAGACAAATTGTATGACAAAAAATATCCAAGTGTTTATCTATAAATTAAAAATAATTGAATGGTGAAAATCAGATAAACTATTAAATTAACACAAATTATAACAAACTTAAAGAAAAACAACATTTAATGAAGGATTGCACTTTTTTATCATGCGCTACATTCACTACAATAGAAGGAGTCACCCTCTAACTAGACACATACCAGGATGTGAACAAGAGCTACAATTATTTCCCCATTCTTTCCCTTGAGTTTCGTCATAATAGTTAATGCTACAAACAAGACGAGTACAGGGTGCATTGTGTTCGCTTGCTGTCGCTCTGTATTTTGCTCCTACACCTTGTCTTAGACCTCCGTTGGCAACTCTATTCTTTGTAGAAAGCAGACCTTCTGCCCTTGTAAGCTCTCTTTCAACGTTCTTACTTCTTCCACGGTTTCTGCAAGGTTGTTTTCAGTATTGGAATTGATTCAGCTCTTCCAACAGTGATGCTGCTGACTGCGAGGATTCAGTAATAACAATTAATGAGCCATATGCAGCTGTAACTTCGCCTAAGCAATAAGGAAGAGGTTTATGGAAGGTAGATGAAAACTCAAAGGACGCATGTAGGACGAGAGGATGGACCGGGTGAGTGAATGAGTGAAAATCAACGTCGAACTATTCAGCTACACGAGGTGCTTATGGTGACGGACCTCGTAAGTTTGTAAGATGGCCAAATGACGAGCTATCACCCCTCTATCCTAACTTCCTCCACACCATACATATATTAACTTCCACATCTCCACATATTTAACATGCATAGGCTGCCTCTACACGGCGCGTCTTCAGCGGTTCTAGGGTAGACCTCATCTCTAATCATCCACTAGTCCGTGACCTTAACCACTAGGCCATCGTGGTCCGGGAGCAGGGTTGGAAGGCATTACTTCATCAAATCTGCCCATATTACCCTTAATTTTATTGCCCAAATATGCTCTAGAGATGTCATTCAATATTTGGCATAACTGCTGTTGAAGGGAGAAAAAACGAAATCGTTCTCTTTAGCCAACGGTACCATCCTCACATTTGATTACATTCATTTATAGGTATTTTGTAAAGTTAATTAGTTTTTTGTGTGTTAAATCTTGTTAGATAGCTAAAACATAACAACAATCCCAAATTGAAATATCAGGCAGTTATATTTACATTAGAAATTGTCCGTTTGCACTCTGTCCGAACGGTACTACAACACAAAAAAATCACACAGTTGCCATGATACTTGAGCATTGCTAACATCACAGTGCGAATGCATCAACTCAAAACGATAACAAGTAATACGGGTATTGCTTAAATGTTCCCATATTACTTTAGAGTCCATCTCTTTTTCAAGTTATTTTATTATTTTCTAAAAGTGTTTATATTAATCCCTCATAGTTAAAAATATATGTATCAAAATGCACAGTAACAATCCGTTACAAAATTGTAGAATTAAAATACATACCACATATTGGACCAGGACAGAGTTTTTCACATTCACATGTTTTGTTCTCCCATTCTAAGACGTAACCTTTATCACATATTTTACCGTCACAGCAGATGTGGCTAACCGTTTTTTCTTCGTTATACGGATCTGAAATAGTCTGGTTATTAAATAAATTAAAAGGAAAACAAGAAACACTTCGCAAAAACTAATAAAAACTCTGAATCTTCAGTGTATACTGCGCAAAAAATAAGGAAAAAAAAACGTACTTTCAATTGCTATTCTAACAATTCAAGTGAAACATTTGACTCGAAAATACTTAAAAATATCACTAAAAGGGCGCATGGTGCACATGATTTATGCTGTTGAAATCCTGACAGCCTAGAAACGTTGTGGCGAGATCGTATGTGTGAAGGTTTTAATATGCATAACACGCCTGACAGCAATGCAGCTCTCACAACGAACTGGCGTTCTTTTTTACGAAGCTGTTCATGAGGCCTTGCAATAATAAATCCAATCTTCCATCAAGACACTTCCTAGCTCTGGGAGGTAGCTGACGAGTTGTAATTATTCTTCCAATCGATTCCTAGCTATGCTTTTTGTGATTGAGGTCTAGAGATATCTGGATGCCCACTTCATCTTCTAAATATCTTGCATCTGGGATATTTGTAAGCTAACAGAGACTTATGAGGACGAATGTTATCTGTAAAATTTGAATGGGAACCAACTGCCCTTTTAAAATGCCTCACATCGGGCTCTAAGATGCCATCCCTATACCTGAGAACATTCAACGTTTCAAGATGTGCAGCTCTTCCCATTTCACTCCCGTAACACCTTCAAAATTTCCCCTTTTTCATGGAATAGTTCTCTCTATGTGTGAACACGTGAAAATAAATTTCAGATTGATACCTGACTCATAAGTGCAGGGGAGATTTGCCTAGTGTCCTCTTGTTCAAGGATGATGATGTTTGCTCCATGTCAATTGGGTTATGTTGTGACCTGGAGGGATTGTGGATTTAGACCTTAAGTCTCCTGGTATCGTATTTCGAGACTCATTGAGCCATCTTTCAATCTCGGCTTGGGATTACCCACCAACCTGCTCTCTGTAATCCAGACGTCGTCTTTGTGTCTATGTTTATATAAGTTCCTTAAAATTTAGAGTAAGTTAGCAACATATTGTTTCTAAAAAATGAACTACAACTGTGTTGCCTCCTTATGTTTGCCTTAATTAATATAAGACTACCGACAGCCTATTGATTCTGTATTTATATGGACATGGAAACACACAAATATAATTTTAGGTTATACAAGTACGTTGATTATTGAGAATGAATATTTTTCTCACCCCGTTCTTTTAATGAAATGCAACTTGCGGTTAATACTTCATAGACTAAAGTGAAGTATAGTGCGATATTTGGAATTTTTTTGGCGATCACTAAATTAGTTCAATAAACTATCAACAGTCATGAGACAATTACTATTATTAAAACCAAACACTTATCAATGGTGAACAATACTAAAATTATACCACGTCAAAAGCAAAAACATACTTTTTATAAGAATTCTTATACTCCCGAAGGAGATGAACTTTTTTAAAGGCACCGAGAGTCATGCATATTTTTAAAAAGAAATGAAATCACAGTTGGCCTTTCGATGTCACATACATACGATCATCTTGAAAGATGAATATATATTTAGGTTGTTTTATTTAAACTCTCTCCAATAAGTTTCATAGACTTCGAAAATCGATGCTCTCATTCGTTCCTTTTCTTGCAGTATTTCCAATGGTGTGGTGGCGAAGTTTGGAAAGTGAGGCATTACCTCAAGTGTCAACCTCATCATTTGAGCAATTTTCAAAATTACGATACCTTTCTCCAAAATTTTGCTTTAGATCCTAATGTTGATAAATATTAAATAGCAGTATTTTCTAATAAATTTATCAGTCAAATCCTTCTTCTGAAGCAAACCCATTGTTTACCAGTGAGCTTTTGTTTAATTTTTAATAACTTAGAAGGAGAAAAAAAATTCCAAATTTATTTTGCTTCTTTTCTTCCTATATTGTAAAGTTTATGGTAAAATTAGATACTAAAACCGTTAGGATTCAATGGAATGTTTTATGCTTCTACTCTCTCTCTCTTTTCCTTTTATTATATGTAAATAAATCTTGTATCAATGCAAATCTTGTGAAAGCAATTTCTTTTTCTTTCGAGTGTAACATATTTATATTTAGACAGAAAATTTCGAACAGAAAATTTTGTCACAACGTTTAAAACATTTTCCAACAAAACAGCATTTATTACTATACTTAGTTAAAAGAACAGTCAAACAATACTTACTACATTGTGAACACATTTTTCGGCAATATTTTGTTTCTACTAAATTATCATTTGAAGGACATGATTCCTCGTTTGGAAATCCTGGGCTTTTGTGACATTTTTCATGTTCATCAGCACAAGGAACTATTTTACGAAAACAAATTTATATAATCGTTAAGGACAAGAAATTAATATTTTATGTGCGCTAACAAATTAAATCTAATTATTAATATTTTTATACCTCTCCACTCTTTTATCTATTCTGATAATTTGCAAATTTGAAACATCCATTGTCACTATTTTTTAAATAATGGGCTACATGTTAGCAACTACGCCTTAGCAGACACGGCAAATACTGAAAGCCATTTCAGTGGTTTCTGTTAGTAACAAATTTTGACGCTTGAATTAATTTTAATTCAAGCTCTCGTCAGATACTAAATATTGCCATGATTTAATTTTGAGAAAAGTTGTGGTAGCGTTCGGTTACCTCTTACATCCGAACCCTCTTGTCTACCTGTAAACCCGGCTAGATGTGTAGGAGGAACTGAATAATCCACAGACATTATTTCCAATCTAATTTGATTTATTAACTCTTATTAACAATTATCAAACATACACAATACAATTCTAATTAAGGTATATGAATTATAGTAGAGTGCGGAGGTGAAATTCTATAACACGGGGATACTACTACAGACCCTCAACTGAATCTAAGATAGCTAAAATACGCTCAATTACAACTACGTCGCACACTAATAACTAGCTTCTACTTAATCAAGTGCACAGTACCTGAACCTTTAATGCATCGGATCCTACACTGGAACTTTGCAGGCACTCTCTTCGGCTTGATCAAATGACGATGGCTCCACGCTGTGTAATCTTTAATTAATTCCACTGCTTTTCAATCTTCAACTAACAACTAATTCTCAAACTTCTGTTAAACTCCTATTTGCACACATCTAACGTATCAACTTCAGCGTGTCAACAAGAACGTTTCAACAATTCACTTCCTTCTTTCTTTCTTACTGCCAACTCGTGAAAACCGAATTTATATAATATACCTTATTTACATAAATCACGTTCGCTTACTCGATGAAAGTTGGTTGAATTAAATATTTCGTTTAAAGAAATAAGAAGATATAAGTGGTACCGCGTATAGATCCGTCACAAAGTACCAGAGATAAATTGATACTCAAGTGATCTTTCACATGCCACATGTCTACATGCGTGTCTGTGATTTTCGCATCCAGAAAATCTATCGAATCCATCCATGATCGAAACCGCAATCTTGGACTTGCGAAGCGATCACGCTACCTTTACGCCACTGAGCCGATCCGATGTGAATATATAAATATGAAAAATTATAGTATATTTTAAAAGAGAAAGGTTTATAAATAATATATTTTACTGACAAAGAACTAACATATAAAGCGTAAAGTATAGTCAGAGCGATTTTATATTGTTCTAATTAAATTGCTCTTGATGTGTTTTACGATAAATTGCGATGCTCAGCCTTTAGGGGCTTAGAAGCTAAGCAGTTACAGGTGGAAGCCACTCGTTGGCTACAAGTATCACGTATGATATTCTCCAGATAATGTAAATAGTTAGAGACATCGGGAATGATCCCAAGAAGGACTGTACAAGGTTATATAAGAGTCACAACACGTGGAAAACTGCTATATGGCTTTAAATTCACGGTGCCATAGAGATATGACTGCTAGACAGTCCTCTTAAGAAATCTCTGCTGCGTTTGGAACAATGGTATCGAGGCAAATCGCGCATAGACATCTAGCTGAGAGGTACCTTTAAGCTCGTAAGCCTCCTTTACGCAATTTCACAAAATAGCCCTTTATCTTGGAGCCCTGAATACCACTCTTGGATAAAATAAGATTGGTGCCTTGTCCTCTTCAGTGACGGATAGCGATTCAGCGCACAAAGCAATTCTCGACGAGTTTTCATTCGAAGAGAACCTGGGAAACGTTATCATTCTGTCAACATCAGAGAAGTTTATCGCTTTGGGGGCATTGGTATATTTGCATTGGAAAGAATAATGTTGGATGAGCATATACCATCTCTATATTTCCTATGCTAATACAGTGACAAGACAACGCTATATAGATGAGATTTTCTAAACCTACGGGCGAATTGTTCAAGGTGCTGTGGAAAACAAATTCGTTTTTAAGGAAGATAATGCCTGATCATATATAGCTTAAGTTGATTATCCAGAAGAGAGTATTCGGTGTATGGTGTGGAATGGAACACTTGCACGATGCTCTTGGAAGAGTAACAGAATGTCGACAACCTCCTCCAAAGATCCTTTTGGCGTTAAAATGGGAATTTCTGGCATAATTGTTGATCAATAGCTTCATAAGCAATTCGAGAGCACGTTATGGTGCTTTAACAGTTGTACAAGCTGGCGCCCCCTTTTATTAGACAATCAATGCAGAGTTATTACCTATCATGATTTGACTAGTGATAACATTAATCTCTTTTACAATTTTTTTATACCATTTCTTGCCTTACAGCATAAGGTATTAGTGTAGCAAGTTGTCACGCATTAAGTCAAAATTTTTCCGAAATTTCTCATTTTTTTACTCTGTAACCTTAATTTTGGACACCACACACACATTAGTATATGCCCTGAAGTGTCTCTGAATTGGAATAGCAAGTTAACGAGTTGATGCTCCTCTGGCTTTGATAAATAGGTTAAAAATCTAACATTCTTAGCAAATGGCAGAATATCTATGTAATCTTTCGGGATATTTCGCTTACGTTTTGTTGCACCAGACTCTCCTCTCATAAATTTGGATTATTATCTACAATCAGCATTCATATTCTACAACTTGAAGCCTGATACTTCAAATAATACATAAAAACAGATTTCAAAGAGCACTGCAAAATAATTTATACTTATAAATAGAATTATTTCATCTGTAATAAAATGCTCTGTGTTTTGCAAAAAACATTTTTTAAATCACAGTATATTATAGTCTTATGAAAACACCAAACAAAAAGAAACATTTTCTTTTACTAGGATCAAAATAAACTTATTTTTAGCAGCTAATAATCAGTACTTACTTGAACAATCGGGAAAGTCCCATCCGTCAGCACATTGACACTGACATTTAGTACTGTCCAGCTTTCCACAGTTGTGACATTTCAGGTTGCAAGTTGCATTTGCTAATTAATTTAGAAGAATGACACATAATTAAATAATCCACATAACTAAACATAATAGTATAACAAAAAATAACGGCTTTCTTATCATTAAATAAAATGTACGAGAGAGTAGGAAAATGTCTTACCAAATTATGCATGACAACATAAGGGATCTAACATTAAATTTTTTTTCATATATACCATGTGATAGTTTTGATAAACAATTGATTAAAAATTAAATTCTCAAGTCCATATGCCTTTTTAAAAATTATGTTATTACTTTTAAGTGAAAAAACAGAAATCAGATAATGAAACACATAAGACTGAAGTAAATAAATAGAGATTAATTAGTCTTCAAGAATCAAATTATGAGTGTATCTAAAATGTATTCAAAAAGAAAAAAAAGACGAAAATTGATTTATATCTCTCACAACTCATGCCATCATGCACACAAATTCTTACACCATGTACGCTCACGTGATAGCGTCTTGAGTGATAAACGGGCATGCGTTGGAGTCATTCCCCAAGAAACTACTTGCCTGAAAACTAATTAGTTCTCTTTCCTTCCCAGTTAGGGGTATGATGTTATATGTTTTAGTGAAGGGTAGAGAGAGAGAGAGAGAGAGAGTGTGTGCTTAGGTAATTTTAGAGAGAATTCGTTAAAGAATTTGAAAAACACAAATAATTTAGAGGTAAGTTACATTTTTAGATTAGGAATTACAGGGAATAACTATGAAAATTTTGCAAAATGCTCTTTTATGATGAAAACACGAAGAGATACAAGTTTATAGTATAGGGTAGGGATGGTGAACCAATGGCACGCGACACAATATTTTGGGCACTCCATCGTTTAAAATAACAAAGTTCACTATGAAGTATTACAAACAAACACGAGTGATAGGTCGCGGGGTTGCGGAGATATGGTTTCAGACATATTTAACTATTTGAAGAAGCTGTCTTATACCATTTTAACCATGCTTTCATCTACCTATGCTTGTAAATCATTATTTTCAGAGATGGATAGCATCAAAGACTCCCTTAGAAAGCTTTTGGCGGATGACTCCAATTCAGCATGCATTTTGCTAAAAGTAACATCTTACAATACTAAAATTGTCATATAATCTGCAACATAAGTCACACTAATGTTACTTGAACGTTAACTACTATATAGTGCAAAATGTATTTTTTCGTAGTAAGTAAAGAGTTTTGAATTGTAAGTATTTAGTTATTATTACTTTCCCAATAATCACAAGTCAGAATTATTTGAAGCCACGTCTATAACCTCATTCAATATTTCTTTTGGACAAATGTCACGTTGATCCATAAAGGATCACAACCCCTGTTATAGGGTTATCAAACCAATAGTAAAAAAATCAACTTTTTTGTCTGGAAGATAAAATAAAGCATTGAAGTTATTCTAAAAATTTGTCAACATCGTTATTTACACTCATGTCCATAAATTAAGGATAATACCAGCTACAGGAAATAAATGTTCATAAACAAAACAAGCGCGGCATATTCATTAAGCTTATTTATTAAACAAAAGATAAAGAACAAAACAGATGGTGTATGTGTGATACCATTCACAAAAACAATGATTTTCACTTTCTGGAGTAATACCAAAAAATATTCCCCTTTCAAAAACTTAGTATTACACGGTTTGTGTGATAATTATTACATTGTATGTCTCCAATGTAATGAAATACAACCCGTACAACTTCTAGACACGATGACTATCAAATTATCAAGCTGATCTTAGGGAAGATTACTCCACTCAGCAAGCATTGCTCTCCGAAGTTCTGGTACTCATGTAGGACATGGTTGAAAGGCTGAAACTTGTTGGCCAAGCATGTGCCACACATGCTGTGCTGGATTCAAGCCAAGCGCGAATTTAGCCATTCTATAGGGGATGATAAACTCAGATTGAAGGCATTCAATTACGATGTTTGCGAGGTGAAGACGGGCTTGTGTGTCTTCTATAAACGCAAATTCTGTGCTCATGGCACCCCTAAAAAATTATGTTGTTTCAGAATGACATCCCTATAAATTTCGCGTGCCCTGGTTCAGACTCGAACATGCAAATCTATTCTGGATCCCAGTAAAATTCCCCCAAACGAGCAATTATTACACCACTGTAAACGTACAGTTCAATAACGTTGCGTGGTACGTCACGGGTACCTGACTTTCTTCATATGAAATTCCGACGTGTGAATCAGCCTACAAGCTAAACCTGAACTCGTCGGAAAACATCACACATAACTACTGTGACGATGTATGCAAACATACACATTGCATGTTCTCTACTTCAGGCTAACCATTGGGGACAGTGAATTGTAGTGAACGGATCACACCTAAGAAGAATGCGATCATATCTATATATATAAAGGAGAAAAGCGACTGACTGACTGACTGACTAATCACGATATCTCCGGAACTATTCAACCTACAGACTTGAAATTTGGGATACATGTTCCTTTCATAGAGTAGACGTCAGCTAAGAAAGGATTTTCCGAAATTCGAAACGCAAGGGCGTTAAGGGGGTTAAGGGGCGATATAAATAATTGCTTCCATGTTTAAACTACATGATGTTCAATCTTGAAATTGGGTAAGCAGATTCCTTTCAGAGAGTAGAGATCCGCTACAAAATGAATTTGGTGAAAATGGACCCCCAAGTGGCGTTGCAGGGGCTTAGGGGGCGTTACAGATAATTATTTCAATTTTTAAACTATTTGACGCACTGTCTTTAAATTTGATAAATAGATTCCTTTCGTAGAATAATAAACAGTTACAAAACAGGTTTTGTGAAAAAAGACTTCTAAGTGGCGTTGTAGGGGATTAAGGGGCGTTATAGATAAATATATCCGTTTTTAAACTACTTCACCTACCTGCTTGAAAATTAGTAGGTAAGTTTCTTTCCTGGAGTAAATATCCGCTACAAAAAGGGTTTTGGGAAAATTGACCCACAAGGGGTGTTGCGGGGCGGAGGGTTTAAGGGGCGTTATAAATTCCGATTTTTAAGTTACTAGACGTACAGTCTTGAAACTTAGTAAGCAGATTCCTATTCATAGGGTAGAGATACGCTACAAAATGGGTTTCGTGGAAATTGCCCCCCAAGTGGCGTTGCGGGACTTAAGGGGCGTTATAGATAATTATTTCCATTTTTAAACTATTAGACGCAGTCTTTATATTTGATAAATAGATTTCTTTTATAGAGTAGAGAACAGCTATAAGAAAGTTTTGTGAAAACAGTCCTCTAAGTGGCGTTGCAGGGGCTTAAGTGGCGTAATAAATAAATATTTTTGTTCTTAAACTACTTGACCTACCTGCTTGAAAATTGGTAGGAATGTTTCTTTCATGGAGTAAATATCCGCTACAAAATGGGTTTTGGGAAAATTGACCCACAAGGGGTGTTGCGGGGGCGGAGGGTTTAAGGGGCGTTATAAATTCCGATTTTTAAGTTACTAGACGTACAGTCTTGAAACTTAGTAAGCAGATTCCTATTCATAGGGTAGAGATACGCTACAAAATGGGTTTCGTGGAAATTGCCCCCAAGTGGCGTTGCGGGACTTAAGGGGCGTTATAGATAATTATTTCCATTTTTAAACTATTAGACGCAGTCTTTATATTTGATAAATAGATTTCTTTTATAGAGTAGAGATCAGCTATAAGAAAGTTTTGTGAAAACAGTCCTCTAAGTGGCGTTGCGGGGTATAAGTGGCGTAATAGATAAATATTTTCGTTTTTAAACTACTTGACCTAGCTGCTTGAAAATTGGTAGAAATGTTTCTTTCATGGAGTAAATATCCGCTACAAAACGGGTTTGGAAAAATTGACCCCCAAGGGATGTTGCAGGGGGTTAAGGGCAGATATAAATAATTATTTATATTTTTAACCCTTTAAGCGTTCCAAACGTCTTTTTCTGCCATCCTGAGATGCTTCAAAAACGCACCACACGTTTTTTCCCGTAAGACCGGGGACTCACCAAAAATGCACCAAACGTGTTATTTCCTCCTCAAGTAACAGCTTCGAAAGTGTTAGAGACGTCTTTTTCCGAATTCCTTTCCCCCCTTTAAAGGCTTAACATCTTGAAGGATAATTAGGGAGGGTTGGGGTGACACAATGGACTCTGACGGGAAGTTTTATGGCATGCGGGAACCCCGTTCTTCCCCTGCAGCAATCGTAAAAAAACTGGGAGGAATTTAAAACCTCCAGAGCGTACGGACTATCAGTTAAAGTTTGTAAGTAAACTTGACTTGAAATTTCTTTGGGTTTGAATTAAATAAATTCTTTGATGTAGTTTTCACGATCTAAGCATTTTTATAAATCTTTCATTTAAATCATTTTTTAAGTTCCATCACATAAGTAATATAGATGATATACTCACTTTTGATTTAATATTAATTTGAAATTCAACGAATTGGGAAGGAAAAGGGTAGCTTGATAAAATCACATTTTTTTCTTTACCTTAAAATTCTCAAGTAGAATTAAGTTTTTTTATAATGTATCTCTAAAAATATCTATGATATATCTATATTTAAATTCAAAGTATATATTAAAACAATGAGGATGATTTACAGTTTCGTTTTTCTTATTTTAATTAATACTTCTAAGTTTTTTTTTAAAGGAATTATTTCGTTTGTGTCAAAAATTTATAAAAAAAAAAAAAGGTTCAAAATTTAAAACCTGTTAAACTTTTAAAATTCTAAACATGAATAATTTTTAAGTTTCTGTACAACAGAACTTGCAAAAATTTTGTACGCATTGATAAAAATAACAACAAAAAAACCTATTTAAAAAAATCCTTTAGTTTTTCATAATATCAAAAGCCAGGTGTTCAGAGTATCTTACATACAATTCCTAGTTTTTTATTGTTTAGATAACGAATTATAATAGAATTCTTAATGTCTGAACTTCAGTTTCCTTCAAAGAGAATAGGAACAACAAGCTCTCAAATTTTTAAGCTTGAATCTTCGGGCAAAGAGAAATGAAAAGAGCACCTGGACAAATTTACAGTTGACATTTGCGTCAATAAATAAATATAAAGATCCATTTTAAATTCAAGTAAAAAAAATATCTTTTATGCAAAATCTCTTATCATTTAGATTCTATTATAGAGGTTGGCTGAAGAACAAGTACTTAAAATTTGGACATTTTTTGTAATCTTAACCATACAAAACCAGGAATTTTATATTAGCTGCACTGAAATTCTGCATTTGAATTTCGAAAAATATATTTATGTAGGTATCTCGCGTACGCAGTTGAAAAAAATTTACCATAAATACTAATAATTCTTTGGATATTTAAAATTTTAAATTGAATTTTTAATTTATTCCACTTCTAATATTTTTTCATTTATTTCGTAAATTTCATACAATTTGGTTGAGTGAGTGAGTGAATATTAACGTCGCTCTGTTCAGCTATACTCGAGAACTTTTGGCGACGAACCTCGTCATTTTGAACCATAGTCAAGTGACGAGGATGACACCTGTGCTAGCACCTCTCTCCTTCTCCTAACTACCACACCACACCAACAGAGGGACGTTTCAGCTCTTGACAGACTTAACGTGCATCGTTCCTCTACACGGCGGGTCTTCAGTGGTAATGGGCTCGAACTCATGATACGCCAGCCACGAGTCCGTTATCTAGAAAAGGTTTACCTGTTTCATTAAAAGATTCTAAAGTGAAGAAAGTGGAAATTATTGCCTTCCAAAAGGGAAAAATGTGTGTTTTGAAGTACAAGGATAAAAAACCCCTGCATATGATTAGCATTTTTCATAACGCTGATATGATGGAAGTGAAAGCTAAGAAACAAGATTCTGTGAAAATGAAACCAAAAGCAGCGGTGTTTTATCTATCAACACCATGGGTGGTGTTGATAGATCAGACCAGTGTCTATCCTACTATCCTGTTGCCCGAAATCAACAAAGGAAATACTACAAGAAGATTTTTCGACAGTTGTTAAATCAAATTGTGTGGAATTCCTTCACTATCTATAAAAAAAAATGGCGGTATTTTAAATCATATTGGTTTTCGAATGAAACTGATTGAACGACTGATAGAAGAAGGAAGTAGTAATTCCGATTCTCGAAACTTTGTTACCTCTGAAATTTCTGAAAATGTAGTCCGTTTAATTGGAAGGCATAAATGGAAATATGTGCTTCATAATGGCTTCATATGTGGAAAGTGACTCTTCAAGAAAAAACAAACCACCACGAAAATGTGTCGTATGCTACCTTAAGAAAAATGATAACGGAAAATGCATTCGAAGAGAAACACGTTTTGAATGTAAAGATTGTAATGTTGAACGATTGTGTGCAGCGCCGTGTTTCGAAAAATATCACACTGTGACAGTGCTATAAACGACGTATATCAATCAATCAATGACGTTTCTATCAATGTATACAAAATCTTTTTTCTTAAAATTAACGGTTTAAAAATGTTTTGAACAAATATATTTGTTTTTGCCCTCTATATGCATATGTACACTTCTAGCTTCAGTAATGTACAATTGTTTAGATAAACTTTTGGCTTTGTAAAAGGTATTTTGCTTTGACTAAACATTTTATAGCAAATTTTAATAATATTTTGTATACTTCTTTGATAATTTTTGCTATTTATACCTATTTAAATTATTATTTATAAAAGTTTCTTTGCAATTGTTTGTAAATTGAACAAAACCTTTTCTTACACAATTATGTATATTTGAGGATGAATTCTGATTTATTTTATATTCAGTAAATACAAAAATGTTTGTAAATTGCTTTTTCTTTGCAAATTTATTTGTTTTAAAGCATGCCTATTTATATAATGAAATTTCTAACTATCCAAATTATGTCGGGCTTTTTCTCCATTAAAGGCTTTTAGGATTTTAGAAATCATCTTGTAATTATTCATTATATATTTAATAAGGAAAAATATTTCCATACATAAATAAATTTTTGGTCCCGTAAGAATATAATTGTTTTTAGCTACAGTTTGTAAAATGTATTGGAATTAGTAGTGCGGCCGGAGTTTTACAAATTATGATTGTTTTTGACTGCACTAAGTTATGTATTTATATTTCATTCTTTTTACATTATGAATAGAAGTCATAAACAGTTTTATAACAGTAAAATAAATTTTTGTTTTATATTCAAATTATGCTATTATATTGATTCTGAAACTTTTTTAAAACTTTTATAAAATACTAAATTATTAAAAATATTTAATTATTGTAAATGATTTATATTTCTTAGATTATTGGAAACAAAAAGTATAGAATTTAAAATCTATTTCTTTGTTGGATTTTAATAATTATTTTTATAGCTAAACCTGGAAAAACACGAAATTTTTCAAATATTAACTTTAAGATTTTTTAAAAAACATAACTGGAGCTCCTAAATCCATATGAACTTTTATGGATCAGATGTTTGGGAGTATTTACAAGATATTTCAAGATTAGAAGGAATTAGAAAAGGGATTAGAAAACACATTTTCAAAATTAAAAGTCTGAAAAAAAAACACATTTATAAAACTTGGAAAGGCAAAAACAAAAACTAATAGTTTCTGTAAAGCTCTAATTTTTAATATGTTATTTTCCAACTTATGTTCTACATCCAAACACTACTTGAAATTATTATGACTGAAAATTTCTTTTTTAATTCAAAATATTCTTTTACGCAATATTAATAACATTTGTTACTGTGATAGATTATTCGGTTTCATCTTAACCTAATATTTTCACAGGAGTTTTAAATACACAAAACATTTATACACACAAAATAATAGTGATATAAAGGTATTCCCGAAATCACCAAGTTTGTAAATAATGTCAATTTTTTTTTAAATCGGGGTAGTTTAGGAAGTTTGGGTTTTTGTTGCATGGACTTGAAAATACTAAAGTAGTACTACAAAATATTTACTATAATGTAGTTAAGACATCAGGGAATATTTAGTTCTTTCTACAACATTTATATTCAGAACATTTACATTTTGAAGTCTAATTGTAACATCATCTGTGAAAGCTGGATTTTAGATTTATAAATTTCAGTCGCGTATTCCTTCCCTTTCAAATGTTATTTCTCACAGAAGCCTGCTTACATTTTTGTCATGTCATTTCTCAACAGGAAAAAATTAATGAAAACAAAGTAAAAAGCTTTTAAATTATATAAATTATAAGTACAAATAAATATAGTGGTCTTTAAATCAATCTTAATTAAGTAAATGTGAGAAAACTCAAAAGCTTCAAAACATAGCAAACAGAAATGATTTTAGAAATTAAAATTTCAGTTAATACCCATTTCACACGAAAAGGTGGCTTGTGTTCAAAAATATTTTCAATTAATTTAATTTAGAATTTCAAAAACACTTTAAAGTGAATTCAAAACTAAAACCAAATCTCAGAAAACTTAAAATTTCTTAAAACCTAATTGGTTTTCAGGTCTTCTGGAATGTATGCTTTGTCTAAGATCCAGCCTAGAGCCTAGGCTTTTTTTACAGTTTGAAAGTAGCCTAAAATGATAAGAGAGAGATCCCAGTTCAATTGGAGCAAGCTTTCGAAATATATGGGCCACAAATTTTTTTTTAAAAACCCTGATGTTTTTGTTATTATGCCTTAAATTTGGAAAAATTCTCGACACTTAAGAGAATATTATTTAAAAATCAAAAATTATAATCCGTTTTTTCCACATGTGTAATTTTTTTACAAAACTACCCAAAATTTTTAATATAATAACATTTCAAAAGCAAAAGGTAGGGTTTTCTTGCAATATAGAATGAATTATGAGGATAATGAATTTATACTGTTAATATTTAAGAATAAAATAGCAATTTGTAAGGTTCTAATCCTGGAATTAAGGATACATCTCTAAATGTTAAAATTGCTTATAAAATTTCTTATATTATTAATTGTCAGTTAATTTTACTTATGTAAAATGTTTTAAGTGTACTGTTTTTAAAAGACAAAATTAATCAGTAATGCACACACATCTTTGCAATGACTGAATTGAAAGATGTAGCTACGGATGACAATTTCCCATTTATAAATATATGCGAATATGCATTTAAAGGATGTAATACTAAAGAAACGGAAAAATGAAAATCAAATCTGAGTAGAAAATGGGAAGAAACGCTTTCGCATTTAACACATTTAAGAAAAATATATTTCCTTATTAAAATTATTGATTGAAAGTGTATTATGTGATTCCGACAAAAATGCTGAAGTGGTGAGAGTATTATTTTATTCTTAGTGTAAGTTGTAATGATGAGATTTGATTTATGCCCAAAAAATTCATTCAACAGAAAAGTATAAATTTAAGGATTAAAATTTGCATAAATTAAAAGTATTAAAATCTCTTTAATGTTATTTTAAATTAAAAATATAATTAAATGCAGAAAGCCCAGTTTTATTGTACAAACTTCTTCATCGTATATATAACAGAGGTTCCCAAACTTCGTTGTCTCATAGACGTTGTCACCCCTTGCCATGTTTTTTCGGTTTCGGTTTTCGGTCCCTGCCTACCTAATATTAAATTTTTGCAAATTTATCAACTTAAATATCTTTTTGATAATTGGTGCTACTACTTTCAAAAAATTAAATTTTTAACTGTAATGAAGTATAGTTCTGCGTTTAAAACTTAAGAAGCGCATATAATGAATTATAGTTAAAACAAAATAACTGAACAATTGCTTTTAAAGAGAAGGATGAATCTGGTGTTTCAATAACAAATTTTCAATATTTAATATCAATCTTGTCAGGTTTAACCCTAACCTTCCTTTTTCGTAAGTGCCTACTTCTTTCTTTCTTTTCCTTTCTTTTTTTGTTTTGTTTTGAGATTGGCAAACTCAGTGAAACTCCCTCTCACAAGGAAAAACACATTTAAAAACTTTCTCATGATATTCCATATTTTGTGACAAATATCAGGTATGTCTTTTTAAAGCCAAAATTACTGACATCCGTTTCTATAAGATCTTCATTAGGACCTATTCTAATAAGTTCCTATTGCAATATGACACTTTTTTTTTCAAAACGACTATTTGAAATCATTGTCTACTGCTGTATTACAAAAAAAAAAAAAAAAAAAAAATCTCAAACTTAGTTTCAAAATCTGAGTAAGGGCATTTAAATGTTAAACGTAGGTTAAAATGTCCTGACAGACTGTGACAAATATAAAAAATTCGTGACGTTCAATATTATACTTCTTTAGCTTAATTTTGGAAAAAAATGCTGAAATATTCCTTGTATTAATAAAATTTATGTTATCACCTAGTATGGTAGTCAACTTTTATGTTGTTAAACTAACCTCACTAAATTTAGTAAACGTTAAATTGGTAAAATCTAGTTCCCACTGGATCAAATTTTTTTAAAGAATAACGTCATGATCTGGTTTAATGAGAACCACGATCATAGACCCCCATTTACACCTCATGAGCCCCCAAATTATTTTTTTACTCGCGTGGAACTCTTGCAGGTCGTCATAGACCCCTGGGAGTGCATACCTTTGGGAATCATTGGTATATAATGATACTACATTTATTCTCATTTTGCTTTTTTAAAAAAATGATCACTTTTACTTTTTTACCTCATAATTTTTTTTAAAAAAAAAGAAAGAAAAAAACAGGAAAATCGGTTTGCGTTTTCTTAGTCTGATATTCAACAATGATTACAGATTACTTCTGTCTTGATCAAATCGTAATACCAAAATCAAAATGTTTTTTTTTTTTTTAGTTTTAAAAAGTAATAGAAGAAAAATATTAATTTTCTTTTGCTTATTAAAAATATTTTTCAACTTTTAACTCGTCATTTCTTTAAATCTTTATTTTTTATCCTTTATTTGCTTGTTACTATGATTCAACAAATTGGAGGGCTTCTGTTTGCCGTGATGTGGATCCAACGTTCATCACACAATTTTCTCCCAAGGCAACAGCTATGAATGAGAAATCTCCCCTTTTTCCAACAACACAGAAACCGAAAAAGCAATAAAATCGTCCCCAACAAAAGCGCTTGTACACCTCCCGTATCTTAAAGGGGGAAGGCATAAAATTGTGGTACATTTTCGAAGTAGTTCGCAAAAGTACACAGGAACCGTTTCGCTACCGCCAGCTTTGAAAAAGTAGACCGCTTTTGAATGAGTTTCAATTAGATCCTCAACCACCCAGAGGGTTAAACCATTAGACTCACAGTCTTGAAATTTGGTAAACAGATTCCTCTCATAGGATAGAAATACACTACAAAATATGTTTTGGGAAAATCGACCCCTAGGTGGCGTTGCGGGGGTTCAAGGGCGTTATTGATAATTTTTTTGCATTTTTAATTAATTGGACGCACAGTCTTCAAATTTTGCTAAGCAGATTCCTTTCATAGAGTGCAATTCCCCTACAAAATGGGTTTTGTGAAAACAGACCCAGAAGTGGCGTTGCGGGGGCTCAAGTGGCGTTATAGACAATTATCCCCATTTTTAAACTGTTAGATGTACAGTCTTGAAATTTGATAAGCAGATTCCTTTCGTAAAGTAGAGAACCGCTACAAAATGGGTTTTGCGAATATCAACTAACAAGTTTAATTTCGGGAGTTTAAGAGGCGTAATCGATAAACATTTCCATTTTTAAACTATTTGATCATCCTGCTTGAAAATTGGTAGGCATGTTCCTTTCATGGAATAGAGTTCCTCTAACAAAGAGTGAAACGAAAATTGACCCCTAAGGATGTTTGCGAGGGGTCAAGAGGAGTTACAGAAAAAAATTACTGTTTTTAATTGTTAGACCCATATACTTGAAATTTGTTAAGCATGTTTCTTTTGTTGAATAGAGATCTACTAAGAATGTATTTTAAGCAAATCAAGTTCTTAGGGGGGGTGCAGGGGGTTACTGGGACGTATTGACAAAAAAAATTACTTTTTTCGAGCTACAAGGACTATAATAATGAAATTTGGTCTGCATTTTTCTTTTGTATAATTTAAATCCTCTATGAGCGGTTATTTTGGAAAACGGCTCTCAACGGGATTACGGGGATATTGATAGTAAAACTTCTTTTTTTTCTGTTAGATTTAGACTTGAAATTTGGCTTGCATGTTCAATTTACGGAGTAGAGATCCACCAAAAATTGGTTTTGCGGGAATCCACTTGGTTTTTGGGTTACGAAAGAGCAAACATTATTCTATACTTCAATTTTAGAGATTTTTAGAAAATACAAATTAGATGAGTTCTGCCCTTTTTTTTGCGACAGTTAAAGGTATAAGTATATTTTTCAATACAATCGAATTCTTAATGCTTAGATATCAATAATTTATACATATATATAAGCAGTAAAAATTTATAAAACATCATGAAATACCCAGCGAAGCGGGCGGGTAACAGCTATTACATATATATAAGCAGTAAAAATTTATAAAACATCATGAAATACCCAGCGAAGCGGGCGGGTAACAGCTAGTAGACCAATAAGTCCCAAATGTCTGTTCGCGGTTTGTTTTGAAACTGTAGTACCTGTGTAGCTGCAGATAGACAGATCGGAT